>CP142454.1:42080000-42115000 GCA_038049695.1 Cinnamomum chago
TAACCTGAAAGAAAACAAGTTGGCCGGGCTTCTTCATGATCAGCTTTCCAATTAAAGGGAATTGGCTTCGCGTCGGCTCAACACACCAAGGCCAGGTGAGTAATGACGAAATCTAACCTTAATTACTTGGGCTAGAACATGCAGACCCTATGGTTCCGCAAATATTACTGTCAAAATGGACCCTGGATGGTTTTAAACTTTGCTAAACTGGACCTGATTCAGTAAATATAAATCAGGCTTGATTATGTCTGAGCTTAATGGACTAGGCCGAGGGCCTAAGTTGAATTCATATGGGTTCATTTATGATTTTGGTCCTGATGCACAAAAGCAACTGCAACTCATTCAACAAAGAAAAGGGCCTATGATAGCAATGTTTTAATTTTTAACTTTTAAGTCCAGGCCCAATGACGAGAACCTCCTTATGGGCCTAGTTGAGCCAAACTGGGCCTGATCATTTGCTTAAACTGGCATGAAAAGCAATGTTTTGGCCTTGAAAAAAAACTACCATAGTTGTTAATTTCATTTTGGACCTCATTTCAATCAGGCCTCTGAAATGCAATGTTTTGGCCGATTTGGAATTTCGGTGTAAGATTTCGAAATTATGTTTTGGATAAACAATTTTTATAGAAAGATGAAATTGCCACATAAGTAAAGTCGATTTTTAAATACCTCAAAAATTATTTTTTGCAGGAGTTATAAATTCATGTTTGGTGAAAATTTTCTATAGTGATGATAGTATCTCAAGAAAGCAACAAAATAAATAATGATGAACGTGTGCTTGGACTCACGGGGAAGGTGTAGTAGACTGCAGACTTGAGTTTGATAGGTTGGGCTGTGGTGTGGCCGGGCTTGGCAGACCGCCTATTTGTCATGCCCCGCCACGGGCCTGGTCACCCTGGCCAGCACGGCGCTCCGGTGGAATTAGCTATGCTCGTGGCAAGCTGGGCTGCGGCATGTTGGGTCGTAATGGGCTTGGTCGACCTAGCCCAGTTTACATCCCTAACTATAAAGGCATACAAAATATAAGGACTCCAGATCCTCTTAGGCTTAACATGGAATAATCCTAAGCTAAACAATTGTAACTCTATAGCGGGGCCCACTTGTTAAAATCCAAATCGTTTAAAATAAATGCAATCCAGATAGATGAATATCCTCAAATTTTACAACAATTTGAGCCTGTTCCACCATTAGATTGTGGTTGATGAAAATGTGATTCACAAAATCTTACGCATATTCATTATCATAATTTTATCAAAATAGTCAATCAAACAGTTGAACAAACTTAGATTAACATAAGATTTGAGGATACCCCATATCACTAGATGACAATTTATTTTGAACGGTTTGAAATTCAATAGCTAGGCCAATTATTGAGTCCCACTCTTTAACTCACAATTTGTTTAAGTTTTTTTTGGGAAAATGCAATTTCTCCAAGTTAAAGCCCTATGATCTGGATACTAAAATAAGGGCACGTTTATGCAATGTTGTAAGAAAATCAATTCCGCAGACAATCTTTTCCGTGTTTCATACAAAAATCTATTCTAGCCCATTAGAATTGCTATTCCATAGATTTCATGAAAAAATTAGTTCCTTTTTTTTTTTTTTTCTTGAAAAAAAACAACCACCATAGTTGTTAATCTTGTTTCGGACCCCATTTCGATCAAGCATCCAAAATGAAATGTTTCAGCCAATTTAGAATTTTGGTGTAACATTTTCAAAGTTACGTTTCGGAGAAATAGATAAAATCAAAATATACATATATACTACCAAAATAAAATATATATATATATATATGAAATTTAGTTTATGCATTTAATTTATTATAATGAAACAACATTACAAGATACACGTGTAAAATAATCATTACCATAATAAAATTTAAACACAATTCTCATAACAATAAAATTTAATAAATTTTAAGATTGGAATTTGGACAAATTTTCTGCAACATTTTAACTATTTCAGTTGAAATCCATACTTTTTTATTAAAATTGATTGAAACTCAAACGAAAAAAAATTACAATATACATTTCATTTAGCTTTATAGCTGAAAGTAAAAATTTCATCAATTTCAACCAAAAATAAAACGAAATTTATAACTATCACATGGCACCAAACCTGAAAAATATTGACTCTCCACGCTCTTTTCGTAGACAAACAAGCCGCACGGACGTGCCCTAAATCACATTACCTTCTCAGCACGTGCCTGCATCCTCTGTTCATCAACGTTCTCCGAGAATCCTCCTGTTCCTAGGTTATAGAGAAAAGGCTTATAAAGATCATCAAGCAAAGGGAAGGATCCATCGTCCATTCAATGGCGGGCGGAAAGGTCTCCTTCAAAGTCACTCTCACCTCCGATCCAAAGCTTCCTTTCAAAGTGTAATTTCCGCCTCTTCCTCTTCAATTTCCCTGGAATTTGATTTCTTGGGTATACCATTTTCCCTCTTGTTTCCTTGAATTTCATGCTCCCCTGGAAGGTGAAGTTGTTTCTCATCGATAAACTGCACAATCCATTTCAGCAATTCACTAAATTCCTACCCATGGATTTAGCTTCGCTCAAAACGGCAATTAAGGTCTTCTGTTCTTCATTGATCCTCCTGATTTCTTGTAGCTTTTTGATTGATTGCAGTTTCAGTGTCCCAGAAGCCGCCCCTTTCACTGCAGTGCTGAAATTCGCTGCTGAGGAATTCAAAGTACCTCCCCAAACCAGTGCCATCATCACCAATGGTATTCTATACATCCATTAATCACTATTGCCATTGATTTGGAGTATTCTGCAGGATCTGTTAATCTTTGATGCTCTGTTACTTCTGCTTTTGATTTGGAGAGGAGTTTCATTTATAGTAAGAGCCAATCTTAATAAAATACTAGCATACTAACCCGTGCTGAGCACGGATATTACCAACATTACAATCTAAATATTCATGCATTAAAAAAAATTCATAGTTTTTAGAAAGAAAAGAAAAGGAAAAAAAAGAGAGGTTATGAGTACCTGTTTATGCAATCCAAATGCTAGGTATAAATGAAATAGGAGAATTAGAGGAGAAAGGGAATGAGAATTGGAGTAGATAGGGGATGATAGAATTTGGATGAAAATAGAGACTTTGCAAGAGAAGAAAAATGGAGAGTAGATAAGTGATTTTGATAAAGCAATAAAGTGGTTACTTGTATGAGATAGGAGTGGGGAGAAAACATGCAAGATCTTGAAAAAAAGTAATGTAACTTCCAGTCAAAATTGAATCCGAAACCCTTCCCTTTAATATATTATAATGGTAATAGTTCGCTTGGTGGGTCTCAACTGAGAACACCCAAGTCAATGAGAGGTTGATAAGAGGGACACATAATGGATTTTGATGGAACATGAATGCACAGATTGAATGATGGCCGGATTCAGTTCAGGGCCATTCAAAATCAGCTTTTAGAATAATTTGCCCCAATCAGTAATTTTCTTGGCCCTCGACGCAGTGATCGACATCATCCAATGTAGGTGATTTTTGGACCCTGATATCCTACCTCTCATTGCCCATGTGGGTTTCCTAGGGCCTCTGAAAGGAAGCTATTGCTTTGGTACAGTGAGGTTTGGTGTTGCTATGTTAGTCCGCTTTATTTGGAGATCTTGTTTTTTTTTTTTTTACCTATCTGATGGTTTTGATAATTCTGCAGATTTATGTGTTGATGTCGGATTCAGGATGAATCTTGTATCTGTGCAATTTTAATGTTATTGAAGTAAAATGATCAAGTGGAACATAGTGTTGAAAGCATGGGTATTTCAAAAGATATATCTGATGAAAACAAATTCTGAAAAGTTTCCTAAATGAAAAGAAGCCCTAAATCATTGAAAAGCACCCTTTTCAAAATCTAAATTGGCTAGCCAATCTATCTCTCCGCCAACATCTTGAAACATTTGAAGAAAAGATCTTCAAAGTATCCTGAATATCCTCTAGAAGTCCTTGTTTGGCCACTTCACTAGTGAAGTGGAGTGGAGTAAAGCCTCCTTTCACTAGACAAGAAAGAAAAGACTAGGGGTCATATCTAAAGTACAAAATTTCAAAATTCCCTCCTTTATTTTAAATAAAAAGTCAAAAAGCAACATTCTCAAGCCACTAAAAGACAAAAATCCATCTACTTGTTACCCAAAAAGTAAAAAAGATTCCTTATTAAGCGACTAAAAATAAAATTTCATCATACTATGATTAGACCCCCTAATATTTTACTCTCTTTTCATTCTTCACTTCACCCACAAATATTTTTACCAAATAAACCCTAAAAGTCTCCTAGGCTGTGAAGAGTTGCTAGCTAAGATGCCCAGATACGACATGGATACGATAGGGACACCGCATGGATACGGAAGGGACACGGATTTTACACATAAAAAGCGAAGTATCGGATCCGATAAGACATGATACATTGCCCATTTTGAAGTATCCGTGCATCATAGGTTGCTAGATGCCCATTTATTCACATAGAATACTCCCTTTCTACAAAAAGTGGACACACTCTTCTGCGAAGGGCAGAAATAAACTGCTTGAGACAGCTTCCTTAATACTCATTAAGAGTGCTCCTTTGTTTCATTTGCTCAACAAGCACACCAAAGGGCCCATAGCAAGTGATGATAGATGTCAACAGAATATCTGATGGAAGCAACCACTTTCATGTGCCGGTCCACAATAGGATTCAAACTCCATTTTTATTCTCAAATCTCACGACGTTGAAATCATGCATAGCTAGGAGGATAAGATCTAGAAGTAGCCCTCTCATCTATCTTGACCACAGATGACTTGAATACTGTATTAATGTATAAGGTATCTCCAATAGGAGTGGTTATGGTCATGGTGAAGTCCAATGATGCAAGTAGAACATTCAATTTTGGTGCAAATATAGGGGATACATATGAATGGGTGGAACCGGGATCAATCAAAATTTTGTCTAAGGTTTGGGAAATAACAAGAGTACCTTCATTGACTGCCTTGAATGCCTGCGCATCCTGCTGAGATATACGTAAACTCGGCCTTTGACTTGAGGTCTCTGAGCATTCCCGCTCGGTTTGTGTTGTTGTGGTGAACGTCCTAGTGAGCCATCCTTGATGAGGTGGCCTGCTTTGCCACAGTTGAAGCATGCTCTGGTCATCTTGTGACATTAACTGGACTCGTGATTCCTTTCACAATGGCTGCAGGGTCCTACAACAGGCTTAAAGTTGAATGGTTCAGAATGGTTGGAAGCTGAAGTCTTCTGTCATGATCAGTTGTCTAATGTTTTCTTCCACCTTGCCCATGGCTTAGAGGCCCGGTCCTATCCCTTCAATCTCTGATTTACTTGGTTTCTGTTGAGGTACCTTCTATATTATTAGTATATTACCGCCTGATCTACTAACTCAGCATAGGTTCTCAATTTCAGTGGGGCGATTTTATCTCGGATAAATGGCTGCAGACCCCCCTCAATTTCTTTGCCTTTTGCGCTTCAGTTCCTACTATGTTCGGCGTGGACCTTGATAATTTTGGGAATTTTTCCTTGTAAGCCGCCACTGATATGTTACCTTAGACCATCTCCATGAATTCCACCGTCGTCTGGTCTCTTATGCATTCAGAGAAATACTTCTGATTGAACTCTTCTTAGAACTCTGCCCTAGTCATGGGCTGCTAATCCTCTTGATATACCTGATCAGTCATTCTCCACCAATTTTCATCCTCACCCTCCAGCATGAATGTTGACAAAAGAACCCACTGTTCATCTATGCACCCGACTTCAAAGATTTTTCCCAGTTGCATGACCCACCTTTTGCCTCTAGTGGATTTGTAGTGCCTTAAATTTAATTAAATCTGGGGGTTCTTCTTGTTTTGAAGAAGAAATCAGTACATTTTCACGTTCATATGATCACTGGGTCCAAAGAGAAAACAAAAGGTGAACATGGCTACTTAGTCATGGAAATCGGTAGAACCTAGAAATTGGAAATAACGTAAAATCAATCTTTAAACCCAGTGGAACTGAAGGGTTAATCAAATCTGGGAGATCCTCGCAAAAAATAGGAAAAGGAACGTCCCACGAATTCTGTATTCCTGAAAAACAGCCACCATGAACGAATTCCAAGAAATCTAGATTTCATCAAAATTGTCCTCAAATTCTGGAAATCTGAAAAATCTGAATGTAATGACTGTATTCAATGGAAAAACACATGTTCTCATGATATTAAAATTAGGGAACCAAAAAGGATCAAAGTACACCATATGAATTCATAGGATATCATAAAAGGAGCAAAACTTTTATAGAATCCAATACCCAGATTACACACCCAAACTAGAACCCATAAGCATCTATTTGAAAACATGATATAGTGATCTAGAGGAAAATCAAAGATATAAGAGGTTACTTGGATTTTGAATCTCCTCACTAGAACCATTAAAGCTTCGACTAGAACTAGAAAAAAGAAGAGGAAGAAGCTTGAAGACTTGCTTTGGACAAAATGCCCGCCCCCTTAGTGCACATCCAACCCTAATTATCAATGGTAAAGTAGTTTCCCTCCTGTCACGCCCCTGAATACGATTACTGCAAAGATTTGTGTCTCAGGGCACTGGCCTTGGGGTTGGTGTAGTAGTAATATTTGTTCTCCAGGATCCACAAGTGAGGATAACAAAATTGCATCACTTAAATGAACATTTAGCGGAAGCTTACATCGTGTTGCAACCTGAAGTCTCGGGCCCTAGGATTCTATGGCATCAGACGGTATATATCAACAAAAACCATGAATTGTGGAACATGACAAGAAAATAGGATATTCATTCCCATAGTATGTTAAAGTTGTATGACGAAAGTTCATTAATTACAATTCCAAAAATAAGAGGCCAGTACAAAGTGTCAAAGTCCAAGATATATCTATTCCTAAAGGATGATAACGTGTCTCTCGGTGTCAGTTCCGGTGCCATATCAAATCGTCTGCTCTCCATTCCCAAAGCTCTATGGAGTCTCTTTGGCCTCTGCAATTTCCTTCTCACGGGTAGCGGTGTTGTCATCTACAGTGCCAAGTGTAGCATCATCAGACTATGAAGTAGTCTTAGCAAGTAGACAGTCCATAAAGTGAAAGTCTAAACGGCCCAACCCTGGGGGACCGAATGCTGGCCCGGTCCCCCAGTCGGGCCGAATATACGAATTCTTACCAACAAGGCAGGTTATAAGGATAGGCAAAGTAGAGGTAGCATTGTGTGTCATGCATGAATGCATGTTCTAGCAGAACATAAAGAACAGATTATGTGAATCTAGACTATACAGTAGCATAAGCAACTAATGCAAATGAGGATCATGACATGCAAAGTGCAATTCGAACTGGCTGCGCGCATGATGCAAAAGCCATGACGGAAACATGAATCATGAATAACCATCTGTGCATATGCATGAGCATGACATACATGAACTATATGCCAGGGGTGTGACTCTGAATACCCAGGCCCATGTCCGGGCCCTTTTTATGTAGGCAGGCTGTTTTACTCTACCCACTTGCCCTTTTACAAGGGAGTCACGGACCTTACACCTAAGGCATGAATATAACGTGCTTGATGGCTTATAGGATGGAGGTAACTCCACAAACCCAGGCCCATGTGCTGGCCCCTTCCTGTGCAAGAAGGCTGTTCCACTCTATCCACTTGCCCTTGTTCAGAGGAGCCATGGACGTTACTACCACAAACTTGAAACATGATGCTTGCATGAGCATATAAACATAAATACACAGAACATGGAACATGACATGAACATATGGGCATAAGCATGTGAAACATGAAACATAGCATGAGCATGTGGGTACTTGAATGCATATGCTTAGGTGAGTCCTAGGGAACCCAATTCCATCATACTTGACCTACCCTAAAATCAGGCAACATTTTGGCATGTTGTAGTTGGCCCCAAACTGAGTGGAAAGATGGGCCGGGCTCGGTCAACTTGGAGGGGTGCATTGCATGAATGCGAGCCACCCCAACTTGCCATACCATGGGTCTGGCCAAGTCCATAAGTGAAAGAGGAACATGTGAATGCACGCTAACCCAGAAGACCGACTCAACTAGAATATTTTAGACTCCTCGATGTGACTCGGGATTAGCTAGGGATAGGGATTTTACCCATGGGTCTATGTTTCCAAGAGTTGCGATTCGGAGACCCTTGGTAATAGCCATCTATCCTCTGGCGAATCCATAACCACATCAAGAGATGTTAGTATCCCTCAAACAGGGGTCGCGTAAGTCCATTTATATCAATGACACGAAATACGTACTATGTATCATAGTTACCTGATTCGTAGTTCGACTAGTTCGGATTCGAATTCGTAGTTCGCAATTCGACAGTTGCTCTAATTTGAAAATTCGATGGGGGTAGGTTTAGTTAATTCGTTTTTCAATACGCTTGATTCGTAGTTCGAATTCGATGAATTCATTGGACTAATTCGAATATATAATATAATAACTGGCAATATTAATATCTAATTTGAGATGTATAGTTTATAAAAGATATTAAACATCACGAAAGGATATATAAAATTATTAAATGCATTTTATCTCAAACAAGAATGTCTCATGGGATCAATATGTTCAATTGAAAATAAGCTTTGAAAGATTATTAAAGGGTATCAAAGCGTGTTCTCAGTGGGCCCACAAGGCCCTTTTAGTCTTTCCATTCTCCATGGGACTTAATGTCTCAAGTAAGCCTATAGCCTCAATTCTCTCCATTCTTCTGCCGTGAGCCCATCTTTATAATATTATATATTAGGGGCCTGTAATGAACTAAAAGAGATTAGCTCAAATATTTTCAATAGTTTTTTTTTAATTGAAAAGGTGATTGTAAATATTTTCAATAGTTGCCCAAAGAGCACGCAGGTTTGGTTATAGAATGACATAAATTGAGTCCAATCACCTCTTATCTATCTTATCTAGCTAGTATCCATAAATATCCCACTGTTAGTCCAAATCCTCTTCGTTTCTCACTTGAGAGAAGTGAATCTCGGTTATTGGGCCCATTTATTGAAAATCTGAACTACTTAAAACGAATAACCCACATTGTTTTATGTTTAAGAAAATTTCATTTCATTCATAGTTGTATCAAAATCAATGAAAAATATATCATTAAAAAGGTTAAACCACATATTTTAGCCACTGTCAATCTAATGGTGTAAATGACTCTAGCAAGAGTTGTGGTCTTTAGTAGTGTGAATTTTAAAAGAGGGCCGCTGAGAAACTTATTTCAATGAACTCAAAGAATACAAGGGTAGTATTGCCCTTAATGCACCGTCTCTTGCCCTTTCATCCAGTTTCGAAATTGAAGGGAAGAGTGAGAAAATCAAAACGGATTATCCAGTTTCGAAATGGAAGGGAAGAGTGAGAAAATCAAAACGGATTATCCAATTTTGAAATGGAAGGGAAGAGCGAGAGAAAATCGGGAAGAGATTATGCACAATCGAAGGAGAAGGATCTAAAAACGGAAAGACAAGAAACATTCTATAGACTTGCTATCCTAGGAGACTGAAACGAAGAAGCAACTTCATCTGCTTCCCATGATTCTCGAACTACACCGAACGAAGGCTTTTGAGATTTTCGATCCATAGCGAATCGAATAGCGATTTATTCGAAACGAACGGTTTGTGATTTGTCGTCCATGGGAGCGAATTAGCTAACTATGCTATGTATTGCATGACAATATACTCTACCAATCCTATGAGCAAGGGTTGTCATCCACATGTAGGTAGAAGGCCATTCATCACTATGTAGCCATGGGATCTTAGTGTTTTTTTTTTTTTTTCATATCATATCGTTACCTTAAAAGACTATGAGTTGAACACGAGGGTTTCTCAGAATAAAAGCCGGATGGTTGAAGTGGAAACTTGCTTTTGGAGTGTTTTGTAACTGACGAATGCCAACAAGATTAAAGGAAAAATTTTACAGGACAATGATTAGATCAGCTATGACCCATGTAGCGTAATGTTGGCCAATCAAAGCAGCATATGCACAAAATGGTTGTAGCAAAGATGAGAATGTTGAGGTGGATTTGTGGTAAAACTAAGAAGGATGAAATTAGAGACGAGCATTTTCGAGAGCATTTAGGGATAGCAACAATAGGGGATAAAATTAGAGAAACCCGTTTAAGATGGTTTGGGCATGTCCAATGTAAGCCTGTAATGACGCGGTAAGGAAAAGTTTGGCTATGAAAGTTAATGGCCTACCAAGGGAAAGGGGTAGGCAAAAGAGAATGTGGATGGAGGTAGTAAAAGTAGATATGAGGAAGTGTAACTTATCTGAAGATTTTACTCAAGATAGATCGAAATGGAGAAACAAAATTCGTCTAGCAGACCCCAACATAATTGGGACAAGGCTTTGATGATGATGATTTTAAAAAATGGCATGTTATATCGGTCTGACATGGGCAGCACTGACTCATCTCAGTCCCGATCAGCACAAAAACCGGCATCGGGATTTGAAACCAAGGACGTGCTTGTGCCTTGTTTATTTTTCCTTATTGGATTTCCCTCACTTGTGTTGAGTCTGATGTGACTCAGCCTGGTCACTTGAACTAAGCAGAGTTCAGAAACCATGATTTGGCATGGAATTTTTTAGATTGCTCAACCAGTCATATGCAAACAGAGAAGTCTAATAGAAATGGTTGTATGACATCCTACAATATTTTTTTAATACAATATTTATTTTCATGTTCACTTTTTTTAAACCTTGGAGAATTTACTTTTGAATTGTTTTTTCCTTATTTGGAAAGTGTTGTTTTCTATGCAGATGGTGTTGGTATCAATCCACAACAGAGTGCTGGTATGTTTCCTTCATCTTGTTCATACTTATTTTATGTTTTATATTTGGATATTATTTTTGGTGAAACTGTTTTGTCTTAAAAGTTGGTTCCAGTTCTAATGCCAGGTCTTAACTGTTTTACATCCCTAACTAATCTATTCTCTAAACCCTTTTCGATGGAATCGCCTAAACCCACTATGTATTCCATGTTAGAAGTTTCAGTTTTCATGAATTGCTATCGTTGCGCCCTTTCCATTTTCCACTAAGGTCATTTGTCTATTTTGAATTATAATTATTATTGTTATTGTTTGGATACCATTGTATTATTATTTCATTGATGTTACTATTAGTATTTTTTTTATTGCCATTGTTGTTATTACAATTGGTATTAAGTGCAAGTTGATTTATGCATGAGTAGGATTTGATGGGGCCCATGCATGTTGTGCCATACCTATTAGTCAGATTTATTTGACATGCATGCATTAACTATTCGCACACTAATTAGGATGGGTTGATTATAGGCACCTAGGCCATCATGCTTTTCTACCCATGGTTTAAAATCCCGGTCGCGGTTGCTTTTGCAGCCATCGTGTCGCATCGCAGTTTGGGGTCATCACTGTCCATCGCGGTACAGATTTTTATTTTACCCCAAAAATATCTGAAAAATTATTCAAAAAATCCAAAATATTATAAAATGCTAGAATACAATATTCTTTTTCATTACTAAACACTTTAAAGTAAAATATCGGTCCTAAGTCATGACATTCTATATTTCTATCTTCTTTGAAACTAGTAAAATGTAAAGTCCGTTATGAATTAAATAGATTTACTTGTATATAGTAAAAGAAGTTGAAATTTCACAAATTTTATAGTATGCATTGCAACCATAATTTTTAACTAAACACTTCAAATCAAGAAACTAGTACTAGTAGTACAAACGTACAGTACTCAATTACTCAATCAACAAGTAAATTGAGAGTGAATTTCAACTTTCAAGTAGCATTTACTACTGCTTTAAGCTTAATTAGTTAATTAAAGCAACAAAGTATGAACATAGAGGTATTGTGGTTGAAGAGGGAAGAACCCATCATATGAGAATCTATAAAAATATTGTAAATAACTTGAGTTTTGGTGGGAAAAAAAAAAAAAACACAGCTTGGGAAGCTCTAGCACAACCTTAGAAAGCTCCACAAATGATTTAGGAAAGAAAGAAATGAAAAAAAAGAAGGGGAAGGAAAGTTCAAAAAAATCACCACCGGCCGATGTTTTGACCGTTATTTTCAAAATATTGGCCGTTATGACAATTATGGTTTTTTTTTTATACCGTGACCGTTATGACTATTATATGTTAAATAACGTAACGGTATAGGCCGTTACCATTTCATAATGGCCGTTTTTTTTTTTTACCATGTTTCTACCGCATACGCCCTTGTTTGTGATTTGTTGGGTCTTTGCCATCATACTTTCTACCACATACACCATTTCCACAACCTTTGCATACTCATCTAGCATAAGAGAAACTACTTTCTCTTGGATTCCCAGTTGAGGTCCTCCAAATTTTCTGGCTTCGTCAGCTTCTATCTAGACAATCTGGGGTGCATATCGCAACGGTTCCTCGAATTCAGCTTCATACTCAACTACCGACTTGCCTCCTTGAATAAGGGCCATAAATTTTGATGTCTTCTGATTTTTGATTGGTCTGGAAAAAACTTCTTGAACTTTTCTTTGAAGAGAGCTCTACTTCACCCTCTATCATGATGGCCACTAGAGTCACTTTCTGGTCTTCTGGATATCTCATCACATTGAAGATTTTCTCTAATTGTTTCATCCACTTTTCTGCTATCATTGGATCAGGCGTACCACTGAAAGCTGTGGGATTCAGTTCCTTGAATCTTTTATAAAGTCTTCTATCTTCATGGACCCTAGAGTTGCCACCATGGTTTGCTTTGATATCGTTGTTGAACTGAGCCTGCCAATCAAAAGCCGCAACGAACGCTCGGAGGGACAAACATCCTCAAGTCCTGCTTCCCAGAAGGGATTTCCGGCCTTGTTTTGTCTTCTATCAACCATTCTACAATAGGAAAAACAATTATGAAAGACAAATCAAAGAACCCCATTCTAGCGTTCTAACCAACACCCCGCAATTTGTTCTATGGGTTTCTAGCAATTTAATTATTCTTAGAAACCTAATGCTTTGATAACATGTTGTCACACTTTCACAAGATTTTTCAAAAAATCAACATAGATTTAAGCCCATAGTTGTTCAGCCAGCATGAATAAATTTTCACAAGTTTGAATCATGGCTCGACAATGAGGTAACAATATATATTCAAAGATATTTGGATTCTCCATATTATAACATGATAAAAAATGACTTAGAAGAAGAAAAACAAGATGATATGCAGTCTACCTATTCCGCCCAGCCCTAAAAACTTGATTTGAACATCATTTACATAACACAAACAAGATACAATCATAGACAGAGTGCGTTGCGCAACATGGTGGATTCTAGATAATGAATTAAAAAATGAACCCTAGCATGGATCTAAGAATGCCCTAGATTTGCTTGGAATACCCGCTTATCTTGGACACTCAAATGAAAAAAATGGTGATGCTTGCTCTCTTCCCAAGCCCTAGCTTCTCCCTGGCTAATCTTGAAGCCTTCCCATTTTTCTTTTCTTCTTTCTTGTTTCATGAGGAGTAGAGACTAGAGAGTAAGGGAGAAGGAGTTATGCATGGGAAAGAGGGAGATAGGGTGATAAGGTTGTGTGGTATGGGTGTGGAATTAAGAGGTAGAGTTTATCTAATGTAGTTTTTCAAAAAAAATTTAATTAGATCCTTCTAACCATGGGATTATACCAATCTTTCTCCTTGCTCATATCTTAACCAAATTGATCTAGTCATCCTCCCCATCCTCCCCACGATACCAGTCCTGGGCTGGTCGTCTAACCCTAAACCCCACCAAGTTGACCATCCTACCCAGTGGGTCCCACCATGGCCCCACGATATTTAAATTTAAAGTTTGCACAATTACACCTTGGTGCTTATAATTAACCCCTCCCAATTTGTGTTTCAATAGTTAATGAATGCATGTCAAATAAATCTAACTAATGGGTATGGCACAATGATATGCAGGGTCCCATCAACCCCCTAATCATGCATATATTGATCTGCACTTAATAATAACAATAATAACAATAATGACAATAATAATGATACTACTGCCAATAGTAGCTCTAGTGAAATAATTATGCAATGATATCCAACAACAATAATAATAATAATGATGACGATGATGATAAAGAAAGTCTTATACTAACTATGTTAGTGTCAACTACATTAATTCTGTTTCTCCATTCTAATCTATCTTGAGCCAAATTCTCAGATAAGTTGCACTTCTTCATATCTATTTTTACTACCTCGATCCACGTCCTCTTTGGCCTATCCCTTCCCCTTAGTGAGTGATTAACCTACATAGTAAACTTTTGCTTGCCGGCGCTATTGCTGGCTTGCATTGGACATGCCCAAACCATCTCAAATGGGCTTCTCTACTTTTTATCCCCTATTGATGCTACCCCTAAATTCTCTCTAAAGCGCTCATTTCTAATTTTATCTTTCCTAGCTTTACCACACATCCACCTCAACATTCTCATCTTTGCTACATCCATGTTGTGCATATGTTGCTTCCTGATTGGCCAACATTCTGGTCCATAGGTCATAGCTGGTCTAATCGCTGTCATGTAAATTTTTTTCCTAAAATCTTGTTGGTATTCGTCAGTCACAAGACACTTCAGAAGTAATTCTCCATTCTTACCATCTCGCTTTTATCATATGTCCTACATATTCATCAATCTCTCCATCCTTACTAATTATTGAGCCCAAGGCAACGGAAAGAATCTCTTTGTGGTATCTCATGGGCTTTAATTTTCACAATAGTTTCAGCTTTTTGTATATGTCTACTAAAGTTGCCGTCCATATATTCTCTCTTTGTATATCTTAAAGCCTTTGGAGTCTAAAGCATTCCGTCATCTCTTGATCTTTGCATTCACACTGTCTCTTGATTCATCTACCAATACTATATCATCTGCAAACAACATACACTGATACACCAAGGTACCTCTTTTTGAATATGAGTAGTTAACTCATTCATAATTAGTGGAAAGAGATTAGGGCTTATGGCCAACCCTTGATGCAAACTTATGATCATTGGCAACTCACCCATCTCTCCATAGATAGTTCTCACGCTCATTACTGCTCCTACATATATGTTTTTAATAGTTTCCATATAACCTCTTGGAATATTCCTTTTATTTAAAACCCACCAAATTAAGTCTTTAGGTGCCATGTCTTAAGATTTTTCTATATCGATGAAGACCCTATGTAGAATTTTCCTCTTCGCTCGATATTTTTCCATCAATTGCCTAAGTGAGAAGAAGATACCTTTCATAGTTAACTTCCTTGGCATAAAACCAAATTGATTTTCATATATCTTGGTTTTCTGTCTTGGTTTTTGCACCATTATGCTTCATAGTATCACTTATAAGTTTAATCCCACGATAGTTGGTACAATTTTGTATATCTCCCTTTCTTTTATATATAAGTACCACAACACTTCTCCATTCATCCAAACAATAATAATAGTTATTATAAATCAAAATAGACAAATAACCTTACCAAGAGTGCGGTCTGGGTCCAGGTCCTTACAACCATCTTTACTGATTTGCATTCCTCACTCCAGCTGGTGTAAGTTGGCTAAGGATAGGATTGCAATGGCTTCACCATGTCCTTTCCTAGCTTGGCAGTCAGACTTGTTTAGAGTCAGAACTGTGGCTTGAGAGTTCCCAAAAGCTGGTTGTAGACAGAAAAGATAATCTTTTATTTCTGTTGCAAACAACAGTTCAGCCCTCTTTGGCGTTCGTTTGGGCCCTCTTACTGTGGCCCTTGTCCGAGTTATGGCTGAGATTTGGGTCGTTCATTTACTTCCCTTACCCATTCAAAGAGTGGAAAGACAAGTTTTGAGCTTGGAATTTTTTTGGACGGTAAATATTTGAATTATTGAGGGTGGTAACCATGCTTGAATGTTAAAGATCCACTGTGATGCCTTATAAGCTAGAGCTAATCATTGTCATTCCTAGTCCATTTATCTAGAATCATAATTTCACCTTGGTCAAGCTATAGTAAGCAACTTGGGAGATGCAAAGGTATTTACTGTTTGGTGTTAAAATGTGAAATCACCTTGTGATGATGGTCTGCTCATCCAGTTGTAAGTATCTCTCAGTTCCAAGCATAGTTGTCATACTCAGTTCAGTTGCATTCAGCTGATCGACCAAAACTATTTGGTTTTGGTTTACTCACCAAACTGGACATCCTTCAAAATTTGCTCCTGTTTGGCCGTAATTGCCATTTTGTTGCAATTCGAGAAAATTGAAAATTTAACCTGAACAGACCAAAATTACCCCTTTTCTACTGAAAAGAAAAAAAAAAAAAAAAGAAGAAAAAATAGTCATAGAAGGCCCTTGGTCAGGACAAAACCTTAAATGACAGTCAGGTCTTTTGCCCCTCAGGGCCTCAACATGAATGGGAAAAGCATATGAAGGAAATCCCAACTGACTGATTGTGGTCTTCAATCAACTCTTCTTCTTTTGTTTCTACATTGTGAAGCTGCCTGGACCTCCTGGGTTAGCTAATTTGCATAGCTTCCATCTGTACAGGCCTATTTCCTTTTCCTGCTGTTATTTCTTCTGCTGTTTCTTTCCAGATGCAGAACCTCTACAACTTCCTGCAGCAAGAAAGCAATTTGCTGCTTTAGAAAAATACTAGAGGAGGATCCCCACCTGATATAAGCTGTTATAAGGATTACCATTTGATCTTCTTTTATTTTTTATTATTTTGGTGAGGATTGCTATTTTTCATATTTTTATATGTTTTTAATCCTTCTATAATTTTCCAAAATGGAACTCCTGCAACAAAACAAATTTAAACACGCCAAACCAGCTGAAACATTTCAGCTTAGAGTCGAAAGGATATTGAAATCTACAGTTCCAAGTGATCTGCTGAACGTTCAGTGAAAATGCGAAGATGTTTTGAACTTTTAACTTTTTAGTAAATAATTCTGGTACTATATGGAGCATTGTTGTAGATCATGTACACATTAATAACTGTGGAATTTTTTGGACGTGCAGGCAATGTTTTTCTTAAGCATGGCTCAGAATTGCGTCTCATACCTCGAGAT
Organism: Cinnamomum chago; assembly: GCA_038049695.1. Lineage (NCBI taxonomy): Eukaryota > Viridiplantae > Streptophyta > Magnoliopsida > Laurales > Lauraceae > Cinnamomum > Cinnamomum chago. The sequence continues at coordinate 42,096,996 of CP142454.1, forward strand.
CGAGTAGGAGCTCCAGATACATGCTTTTAGATGTGATACTATCTGTTCAAATTAAGAGGCTCTATATACTTGTTGTATCACTGTTTTATTCCAATAAATGTCACTGTTTCGAATAGTTAACAAGCTGTTCTTGCTTCTAACAAGTGAGTTTATAGTGTTGGTGGATATAAAATTAACTATGGCTTAAACAAGCTGAAAATTACTGTTCAGACTCCAGTCAGAACACTCATCATCATCATCATCATCATCATCAAAGTCTTGACCCAACTATACCGGGGTCTTTTATATAAATTCTGTTTCTTCATTTCAATCTATTCAAGTCAGAACACTATAGTTGCCAATAGCCAATATTAAAACATTGTTTGTTTGGATGATTGGGCTGTTTGGTTAGAACATGACTGGGTGATGTATATGCTATCTATGGTGCAAAAATAACCCTGATTTCCAACCCTAATAATTTCTATCTGCAAAAGATTTTTTCTATTTAATTTGTGTCCTTACTCTGTCATGTACTGATTGATTCAGCTTATTTAGCTATTGGGCGAGCCTGTTATACATCAGTGGCTTGCTTTTGGGTTTGAGGACTTGAATTTGTGAATCACCTGATCTAAGACTTCAGTCAAGTTCAGATGGCGGGCCTCATTTTTATGCATTTTTAGGAGGTGCTTTTTCAAGGGGGGCTGCATTCGAACTAACATTGTAATGCGGAATGGAGGGGAGATGCGGGCCGGGCAAGATAGAGGATAGAGAGTTGGGTAATAATTTGGGCTCTCAGAGTTATCAGGGATCTCGTGGAGAATTCGAAGAAAGCATAGGAAAACGCTCATTTTCATTAATCGTCAACCATTATTAATTAGCCAAAGAAGTTTTAAATCATTATACAAGAAAAGAAACTAACCTATGACTAATCTAGATTATCCAAATACATTGATAGCAAGGATTAAAATATCCTACTAAAATAACTTAAAACATAATTAAAAATGTTAACCAATATAAAAAATTTAACACAAAAATGAATGGGTTGGGCCTAAAAGATGTAGATGGGTTGTGCCCACTCGCGGGTTGACCCATGGGGACAATGGGTCTGTCCTGCAACCGATTCTCCTCTTGGAGAGAACTCGAGAGTACTGTAGAAGTCCTTCAGTCATGTGCCACCTGATCCTTGGTTTTGGTGCATGGCTTGAAGGCTTGGTTCAGTATTCTCGATTCCGACTTGATCTTCCACGTTGAAGTACAGGGGACGTGTTGCTGCCTTTGATGTTTGACTTCAGCATGGATGTGTAATTTGACCATTAGATGCATCTGTCGTTTGCTTTGGACTTGTAGATCACAAGCTTCTATTGTCAATATTCTGTCCCTTGAGATGAAATCAATGTGGGGGAACTTCAATTAGTTGCTTGACTTTTTGAGAAATGTATATTTCTTCAGTTGAGATAGGCTTTTCTGAATGTGGTTTTGCAACCATATCCATCGGATTTTCAGTTCGATTGCTAACCATATTCAAGTCTTCAACTTTCTTTGTTGCATGCTTCTTTTGATCAACGAAGGAAATTCAGAGACAGCTGTATGGATGGAAGCTTTTGGATTTTGTTCTTCATCTCAATGTTCATATTACACTCATGGTGATTTCCATTATCATCATGACGTCCCATCATCATGACGGGACGTCTCGATTTTTTCAATTCATTGATTTCCTCATATTGCTCCTTCGGTTCCTCCTATAAAGCAATCATCCATGCAATTATGTCTTGCATTTGCTTGGCAAATTGTCCCAAGGTAGCATTGCGATGGGAGGAATCTTAAATTGGCTTTTCAACACCAGTCTTTAATTCATTTGCCACGGCCTATGCGATATGTGCTTTTGTGGATTGTTAAAATTTTCCTGCTAGAGGCTTGGAAACTTTCATGCGAGATTGATTAATCATGCGCTCAACACGAATTGCTTATCTACCTGTTTTATATTTGGTCTTGCAGTCTTCAATATTTTCCAATATGCTTATCCTCAAACCTCAGGGAAATTTAAGTATATATAATATTGTTTATTCTCCTCTAATCTACATGCTCTTTGCAACCATGAAAATTATTCGAAATGCTCATCAATTGTCAATTCTCCTAGTCTTGATTTAAGAAATTGCTCAAAGGAGGTTGGTTTCATTCTCATAATACCATGATTTGTATTTATTTTTATACATAACCCTTTGAAGTTGATCATTGTAGTCCTCATTTTGCAACCTCATTTTGACTTGAGGAGGAGGGGCTTTCAAATTTATTGCTCATAAAATATTCTAGACTGACTTGATATGTAGATCTGAATGATTAAAGTATATTGGTAAAATCGGATCGTCGATCGGAGTCCAGATGGTAAAGATCTTGTTGCTTAAAGATGAATTGCTAAAAACATGGTCGAATCTAGGCTTTACGTTTTGCCAATTTGAGTTGGGTGATCTGAGCTAATGTTGGCTTGGGCCTGGGCTTCTGAACCTGATCAATTATGGCTTTAGTCCTTGGACCTTGCAATGGATCAGGTCGGGTTGAATGGATGCCCAACTAATTGGAGATGTATGGGTCAGGTCCACCTGAACTCAGGCCCAGAATTTAGGGCTCACTCGTGCAACGAGGGACAGGCACGTGTGAGCAAGGGAGTCTCCCCTCTGTCTTGGTTGTGATGCCCGAGACAAAGTGCTTCAACTGGTACAATGGTGGACTGGACTAATCTAAACCATCCGAATATATTGATTCCAAGGATTAAAACATCCTACTAAAACAATTTGAAATATAAATAAAAGAGGTAAACAATATAGAAATAACATAAAATGAATGAGTTGGGCCTAAAAGTTAGGTCAAGACTGATGAATTGGGCCCACTGGCGGGTTGACCCATTGGGACCATGGGTTTGTCTTGCGTCACATTGTAGTCTCATTTTGATTCAGCAATGATAAGATTAATCCCACATCAGAAACCTTCAATTGTTTTCACATTGATACTTGGAAACATTCTCCAAGTTATACTGAAGCAATACTTGGATAGCAGGTCCGAGTTTCATGCGTGATAATGTAGCAGTTTAAATGTTGGGAATGCTCTCATATCAAGACTCTTGAGGTGGTTATAAAAAAAAATTAAAAAAATCAAGACTCCTAAGGTGGGAGAAATATCTGGGCAGAAAGTCACCTGCATGGTAAACCTTCTGCAACATCTGTTTAAAAGCGTGTTTGGCCTAGGTTCCAGGGCATGGGGCATGTTTTCTTTTCTGCAGTAAAGTATCAAGAGTCAAAAGATGCAGATGTACAAAGGGGTCTCTAATCAAATACATGAAGTGATATTTTTGGCGAAATTGACCAATCCGGTCCATGTTTTAACTACATCATGGCCTTCTCATCTTGAAACACAGGTTGGATATACATGATAATGTGCTATATATATATATATATATATATATATTTTTAATGAGAGAGCAATGCAAAACTGCTGGTAGCGCGTGTTTTATGTGGTTAATAATGGTGGTTCCCTAGTTGAAAACAGCCCATAGCACAATCGATCGGCGCAAGATTGATGGACACTGACCTGCAGTCCTTATCACTCAAAAAGGAAGAATGAAGTTGAAAGGTAGAAAAATGATAGAAGAAAAAGATGTTCTCTAGTTACCAAAGATGCAAACTGGTCAAATCTAGGGGAAATCACGGTGGATTCCATTTTCATAGACTAGGTCCGTTTCAGACAAAGAACCTATGTGTTCTATTAGGATCTAAGTGCCTAGAGTGTGGAGCACCAAAGCGCTAATTATATGCCTGGAGCACCCCAGAGCGCTTTGTGGGTTTATAAATAATTAACTAATGGCACATATATATCTTAACAATATATTCAAATATAAAAAATGGAAAAAAATAAATTTTAACTTTGCAATTTGACAATATAAAAACAGACAATAATTAATAAGTTAGAAGAAGTTTCTTCATTAAAAAGATAAATGTCAAACTTACATAAAAATAAAATGCACATAAACCAAAGATTCTACACGGTTTGCTCCATCTTTGGTTGATCTGTGCTCCACCATAGATTGCACCACGATTCCAAGACATTCGAACCATGCTCCGAGAACGGTTCTGCTCCGAAAATGCCAATCCACATTTTCCGAGAGGGATCGAAAGGCTGAGGGGCGGTTATGGGTACAAAGATCAGGATCCTGTGTCAACTAGAAAAAACCCCACAACAGTAGAAAAAGAAAAGAAAAGAAAAGAAGAAAACTCATACCTTGAGAAGGATATCAAATGTGGAGAGAGAGGCGTTCATAGATAAGAGTAGAGGAGATGAAAAAAGGGAGCGGTTTTTCATAATATATTCAATTTTGTGAGAATAAATATAATACAATAGTAATAACAATTGTAGACCCCTAACAAATGAAATTAACAATCGTACGTAACAATAATCCTTGATCCCACACAAACAACAACGTCATCTGAATTAATAGTTGAATCAAACCAATGGTCTAACTTTCTAACCGATGCCGATTGAAGCCGACAAAGGCCATGGCGAATTGGAGGGAGAAGGCTTAAAGGAAAAGGGCCAAGAGCATGGAAGAAACAAAAGGAATTACATATTTGAGGTTTGGTAAAATAGTCTTGCACGTATGTGGGAAACCCACAAATAATACTTTATTCCCCAAAATCCAACCCATTCCTCCCAAATTACACAAGTTGGGAAAGAAACAAAGATTCAAAATACATAAGCTATTCTTGTTTCTGAATTCAGGAAAGCAAATGTTAGTGAAAGAAAGGTAAAAAGATTAAACACCTACTAATGTTAGTCGAAGCCGAGAAAGGCAATAAAGAACTGGGGGAAAAAGCTTGAAGGAAAAGGGCAAAGGGTATGGAAGCATAAAAAGGAATTGCATATTTGAGGTTTTGGGAAAATAGTCTTGCATGTATGTAGGCCCCATGATATGCAACCAACCACGATATACAGTTAGTACGATATACGAGCTGGACTGACGCGCAAGGTGTGAGTATATATGATGTACCAATGCAAGCAAGTATGACATGCAAGTGAGCATGATGTACAAGTGAGCATGAATAAAAGCAAGCGAGATATACAATGAATGCACATGGTTAACCTAAGCAAGTTATTGTATTAGGTAGGCCATGAAAGGCAACCTAGCAGGTCAAGACTGACAAGTTATGATGGGGCTATACAAACCAAGGCGATGTCAGGTCTAGCACTTGTCTTCGTTTGGGTCCGTTGTGACTTCACTCATGACTAGGATTAGTTAGGGGACGGTTTATACTTATGGTTGCATGATTATTCATCCAATCCCTCTTAAGGTCCTCAATCATATGTAGAGTGACAATCCCTCATAAAGATTAGGTTCTCTACTATACGTTTAAGTTCCACTATAAGGTTGGACTAATAGTGCAATGGGAAAGGCTGAACAAGTCCAAATGGACAAGACAGTGCATAACAGTCTTATATTAGGCCAAACAAGACCAATCCAATCATACTCAAACGGACAATATTTGGGCATGGTAGAGTGGTCCCCGAAATGGGTAGACAAGGGGAAAGTCACATTCGGCCAACTTGAAAGGCAATAGTGCATACGATGTGTGCTCATCGACCAAGAAAACCATACCAAGGATCCAGTTAGGCTAAAGAGAAGAAGTAGACAATGAATGTGCGCTAAGCTCTAAAGACCAACCCAACTTGTCAAACACTTATACACTAGTTCACCACTACCAAGCTAAGGTCCCTGAGGTTCATGCTAAGTCAAACAGGGCCAATGAGTAAGAAACAACACTATTCAACTCTACGCAAATCCTATGATCCCGAATGTCTTGGATTATGAGTCTTTTGGGAGTCTTTTGGTGCTTCTTGTAAGACCCCGTCCCGAGTGACCTCGATTAGCATTAATTAAGTCGTGTTTTGGTTCTAAGTGTGATTAGTAGATTTTGGTTTATTGGGGAATAGAATAGCTTCTGTTATAACTTTGGAGAATTTTGAGTGCCTTTGTGACTAGTGGGGGCCCTTTGGGGGTTTCTTTTATGACTTTGCGTTTATTTGAGGGTTTATCTGAGATTCTTTTGTTTATTATTATAATCCCGTTTTACTTGTCTTGTTAATCCCTACAACTTTTATGTTGATCCCGTGCCTGTTCGAGGTCCCGAAACCCGACTTTCCTAACATTGAGGGCAAAACAGTCTTTTTACACTAAATCTGTACCCAAAATTTGGTATCCCCGAAACTCGCGAAACATATACTTTTTGGAAACTAGATATTTCGACGATCACTTTTCTCTTCTTTGTCGAATTCATTCGAGGCCTCAATAAACATGATTTCAGCCCATGAATAATTCTAGTGGTGGGACCCAACCCCATTTTTGTATATAAAGAGGACTCCTCTCCCTTTTTCCCTTTTCTAGCTCAAACTTTAACCTCTCAAACTAGGGTTTTCCCTTTTCTCATTTCTCCTTGTTCTTCCATCTCCCAATCCATTACCAAACCTTTGCTATTGGAGTAATGCTTGTCATCATCTTCTTCCTCACCACTATAGCTCTCCATTGATTGCTTTTGAGAGAAAATCTTCCATTCCAAGACTTTCTTTGAGCTCACCTTGTTCATTTGGAGAACCTACAAGTAAGCAACCTTCCCCATCTCTTAGATTTGTGTTTCTTTGACCTTGAAGAGGTTCCATTTTCATTATTGTAAGGTTTCCCCTTGATATTCCTTGTTTTGACGCATTTTGGGTTTGTTTTAGGGGATTTTGGTTCATAACTTGGATTCTTGGCTTGGAGGAGTGTTAGAGCTTGTTATTGATTAACTTGGACCCAAGGCAAGTGGATGATTTCATTTTTATGAGCTTTCAATGGTTTTATAAGAAATGTGGTTGATTTTATTGTTTTTCCCATACATGCTCATTTATTGCTTTGACTTGAAATGTATGCTCATAAAGAGCCTTGTTAGTGCATTTATTGTCATTGAAATATATTGGTTCATGGCATTTAATTTTCTCTTGTGTGTAGTGGTTTCCTTCCCTTCTTTCTTTGCATTTGGATGTGATATTGTTGGAGGAAGATGGAATGGATGTTGTAGGAGATTTGATGTTGATTTGGATGGAGTTTTGGAACTCCTCATTTGGTGTTTAAAGGAGGTTGTAGAAGGAAAAGAAAGAGATGAGAAGAACTGTCCCGGAACCATTTTCTGGACAGTTCGCTCGAGCGAACTTGACAGGTCGCTCGAGCGAAGTGTCCAAAAAAGGGTTCGTGCCATTCCAGTGGACAGTTCGCTCTAGCGGACCCCTTTGTCGCTCGAGCTAACCTTCCCAGAACTCGTTCGAGAGAGTGGTTAGTTCGAGCGAACTGAACTTTTGCTCGAGCCAACCTGATGCTGGATGGATTTGCTCAAGCGACCTCAACTTCGCTCGAGCAAACTCACTCAGACAACCATTCCAGAGAGCTCACCGCTCGAGCGAACATCTAGTTTGCTCGAGTGATGGGTACTGTTCACCTGGGGCTACTTTGGGGGCATAAATGAAATGTTTAAGTGATTGAGGGAGGTTTGTTGGGCGCCCTGTTGTAATGAGAAGAACCGTTCTTATGATTGGACATCCGTTCGAGAAGGAAACCATATCACGAATATTTCATTTGAAGTTTTGAAAATTCAAAGTGTATAAGGACCCCGGAATGTCCCCAGACTCAAAGAGTACCAAGTCTTACCGATTTAGACATATGGGATCCCTATTCACTTCAAACAAATCTTGAACCTGAAACTTCAACGGTTTATTATACTTCACTGTTCCAGAGATTTATACTACATGACTTGTCATTCCTGAAAGCATTGAAATTGTATTTGATATAGTTATTAGTCCAGAAATGCATTGCCCAGATTGATACGACAATTGTGCCTTTGAGCACCCCCATCTCGCTTGTTTATGTACTTGCACTTGATATATTTTATACATGTTTTGATTTTGTCATTTAACCTATGAATCGGCACCACTACGCTTGGATAACCCTGTTGGTCTGATCCATCAACTTAGAGATCCCCCTCTTGTCCTGCCAGCTGCAGTTTGGATCCCGCTGCTCGGTTATTACAGTGGTCTTGTCCCGATACCCCGGATTGCCACCGTGGTTCCCGATGTACGGCTCGCTATCGTGGTCGTGTTCCGTATATTATATGTATATGTATATATATTTCATTGTTTCTCCTCACCTCATGTGATTGAGATCAACGCCTTGATATTGCCCTGTCACTTCGGTGATAGAGGACTTAGCTTCGTGTGGTTGTCATCTTGCTCGTTTCCCGTTTCCTTGGTTACCTTTACATGTTTTACAACACATACTTGTATTTGAATAAATGACACTACACCAAAAATCGGAAATTGGAACGGAAAAGCGTTCCTAATCCTTCCGTTCCTAATCCGTTAAAGTGTTCCAATTTGGTACCAACCGTTCCTAATCCAAATTGGAACGGAAATTGGAACACTTTAACGGATTAGGAACGGAAGGATTAGGAACGCTTTTCCGTTCCAATTTCCGATTTTTGGTGTAGTGTGATTTATCTCTTTTATGAAAATTGTTATTTAAACAGGTTTTAAATGCTTTCGAAGGTAAATTCATTTATTATTATGTTGTTATGTCTCTTCACCCATTTGTCAAACCATCGTATTTGACCCACTCTTTGGTACTCAGGTCCAGACATTGTCTATCCCGAGGAGGAGCTTGAGGACGCGGTCGGTGAAACACAACGCCTAGTTGAGTGGCATGCTGATGATGCCGTTTAGACATTTGATTGCTTTGAGAGACGTAACATTTTGGGAACGTTTAACCATTCTTTTGGGGATTGGTATTTTGTTTATATTGGCCTTTGTTGGCCTCTATTTTTGGGAATGTAACTAAATGATCTTTTGTATAAACTTTAGCTTTTCTTTTGGGAAAGCACTTATGATCATTGCTCATTTTGATACTTGGTTTATACATGTGTTTTTATCTTGTGACTAGAATTGAAATTATCAATTTGATTTGCTACACACTTCCGCATATGACAAAAATGTACTATGTTGTTGTGATATCCTCACCGCGGACACCTGTGGGAAATTAAATAAATGTATACACATCTTTAGTCCCGATCCCGGATTAGGACCTCAGTAACCCGGTCCGGGGTCGCGACACTTCTGAAGGTTGTTGACATTCAAGGTCTTAGGTTCCCACACCCTTGACTTAGTGTTGCACTACACATGTTTCCGGACATCCGAAGGTGGATGTTAGCTCAAGACATCATCCATGTCATTTGTCTTAAGTCGACGTAAATAGGTGAATCCATTGGTCCATTTTCCAAATTCTAAGGTTTAAGGTCTCCTGGCCTTATGAAAAATTGGGTTTAAAATTATCCATTGGTCAAAGGGTAAGTCAAGAAAGGCCCCACACTTCACTAAAAATGGGCTCTAAGTCGTCAAGAAACGAAAATGGCCAAGAAATAGTCCAACCCTACTGCCCGAGCAGGTAAACCACCAAGTGCACAGAGCACTTAGTCGAGTCGAATTTTGGGGGCTGTTTAGGGGTTTTCATTAGTGTCAGTCATATATGCACTACCTTAATTTTGTCTATTACGTGTCAGGTTCAGGAATATGCCTCTAGAAGCGTTATGATGGGCCCATCAATCAACTTTGGGTTTAATCCCATGCCTCCAACCCCTTGATCAGTGGCCCACAAGTTTAACGACTTGTATTAAAGTAAAGAACTTGACAATCAATCCAACGGTTAAGTCCATTCAAATGGGTGCAAACCCATGGGCTCTAGTGTAGTTCGGGAGGTCCCTTGTGTGTGGATGATTTAGATTGGTGATGGATGGGGCCCATCATGGTGTCTCTCGCTGTAGGAGAGTGAGAGTTACTCTATATTAAAGTAATAATTTGTGATAATTCAATATTGAGATCTCAAGACGAAAATCAGTATAAATTACAATAAATTGATAACACATTATTTGAAAATTCTACTCACAATTTCATAAAAAATTAGAGACCTTGCAGCAGGATGGAGGGCAATGACTTGCAAATTTGATAGATAATAGGACATGCAAGGGATAAAGTAAACAGTAAGAATTTATAAAAGGAATAGTATCTATAAAAACCTTCTTAAAGAGATCAAAGAAACATGGAAAAGAAGTAAGATCGTGGAATCAATATGAACAAAAATAGAGGAAACAAAATAAAAAAATGTAGGAGTCTGTACAAAGAATAAGAGGGGAGAAAGGAAAGCAACTGGCAGTAGTACATGAAGTAAAATCTAGATTTGATAACCGAAGGACGTCAAAGATGCAACCACAGGCACCATTTCTGTTGTGGAAATACTATATCAATTAATAAGAAGGAAAACTGAAGTTGGAGAAGAATGTTAGTCGTATGAGATGGAGGACATTAAAGGGGAGTTATGATTTCTTCCTTAGATGGAGAGGATTTAGGGGGAAATAGAGATCAGAGACATAAACCAAAGTTGTCTAGAGTAGTTATGGATTTTAGTTTAGGGCTTAAAGAGGTGACTGACTTAATGAGAAAGATGAAGAGGGGCATTTTCTTTCAGAAGAGGAAGAGGAAGATGAAAGGGCGTGGCTTGAGCATTAAAAGGCTGATGTGGATGTACTGTTGACATGTCTTGTCGAGGATTGAGAATGCTGCAACCGTTTCTCCACTATAAGGAGATAGAATATGTTTGATTGTGAAAATATGTTGTATGTGATTTAATAAGATCTTTTGAAAAAAAAAATTTCACACCAAATAGTGACTTTAGTAGGCAATTATATTAAATTAACAATATTCTGATGATTGTAAGAGAGCCAAAATGAAACATCAACCATTGGATTATTGTCACTCTTAATTGGATGGTCAGAATTGCTTGTGAAATAGGATTGTTGTATACCGAAAATTTAGCATAGACGATTGGATTGATCGATTTTTAAAACTCAAAGTTCCATTAAATATGTAATCTCTTTGTTCACAAATCTTGAGCAATCGAATGTTTCACATCAATCCGAATCCGACGAAGCTTAAAAATGATCAGTTAAATGCTATCCCACATAGTTATAGCACGTCATCTATGAGGGAAACTCCCATGCTCACATCTGATCCTTTCTTATGATGATGATGATGATGATTATGATGATAAATAAAGGATCTAGAAACGAAATCAAGAGTAGATGAGCTTGCCTTATAGTAGTTGGAGACGGGAAAATATAGGCGATGGCCCTTGAAGATCCCATGGATCTAGAATTAGAGTCCTTTGGCTTTCAGGGAGCATGGATTGGAGATTTCTGTCTATCAATGAAAGGATAGGGCAGCATTTGGTAATCTTAGCCTTATCATCTCCATTTTTCCCAAAATTGGACAATGCAATCTTCAAAATACTTAACAAAAGAAGAAGAGAGATGAAATGACAGAATGGTAAAACAAGAATTACAAAATTTGGCAAGGCTTATGTCTCCTATTTCTTTGGTGGCATGATGGAGGAATGCTCTTTTTTGGTGCAGCCATTGCCAAAGTTAGAGTGAGAACGGACACTGATCTCTCCTTTTATGCAGCCATTGTCAAAGTCAGAGAAAGACAACAGACACCGCTCTCTTTTTTCCTTAGTAAGAGACATGATCTCGTGACACATCATTCCTCTTCGAAGTCATTAGAGTAATGGTTGTGAGTCTGCGACTTTAAAATATGCCAACTTTTCGTTCCTCTTAGAAGCTATAAGGAGCGACTGTGTTTTTGAAAATATTTATAGGGTTTGACGTAGCTCATGGAGAACCTTTTTTTTTTTCTCTCTCTCTTTTTTTTTTCCTAACTACCACTCAACTTTAAGGTATAAGAATTAGCTTACTTCATTTGATCCTAAATAACATTTTTATATGAGGAAAAAGTAACTTGTTTTGTGCATTAGTTTAGAACTAGTACAAAATGATTGACTTTTGCATGACGCCTGTTGCTCGAATAAAAAAGAGTTAGGCATTATGGCATACAAATATAATAATATTAAAAAAATATTTTCTTTTGGCCTTGACCCAGCCCTAGCCCACCCTTCGCCCTTAGGGTAGGGTAAGTGCTTCAGTATAGTTGTAGGCCCGTTGAGGGTTCCGAGGGCTTTGGCTTGACCTAGGCCTGCCCCGCATGTATTTGCACAGGGGTAAGGGCTTACCCCGGCTCAAAGCTTTGACAGCCCAGTGTGCAAGCGTCTTGTCTCCATGTGTGTTGTGTTCTCTCTCTGCATGTATAGTTGCTTCCTCCCCCGCGTAACGCCCGTGCTCTCATGGTCCCAACCCCCTTGGCTAGGTTTAAAAAAAAATGCACCAGGAAAAACTCTAAACTGATCATGCCTCTGTTTTGTAACATGCGTGCTATTATATCTAGTGACCAAATGAATTAAAAAGAGGATTAGAAAAATAAAAAAGAAAAAAGAATCAGCTTCAATAGTAACATTTCTAGTCATTGGGTCCATTTGATGATCTTGACATGTTCACTAGTTTTTATTTTTGATTGTCGATTTCAAAACCTTAGACCCAACGGATAAATTTTTTGATAAAATTGTGTTTCTGTACCTGGCTAATCTACAATCTTCTCTTTTAGTTGGTGTAATCAATGAAATAAAGGGACATAAAACAATTTTTGCAAATGGACCCATGTGGTTTGGATGCGGGTATAGATAATTAGTCCAAGAACAAGCGGGCAAGCTTGGGGCGACCTTCAACTTGGTTTGACCTTGTCCCATGGCAAGTACCATAAATGCTGCAAACATTGTTGTTGCATAACAGTATCAGGATAATTTCAATTTTATACTTTTTATTATGAAAATGGAATTGGAAATAAAATGATTTTTGAATAATTAAAACCAAATAAAAGGGAAGATGCTGGAATCTATAGTTAATTTTAGTATAAAGAAATATGGAAAATGCTCATTTGAGAGTAACTCTCACCGTCTTAAGGTGAGAGACACAATGATGGACCCCAGCCGAGGCTCCATTGATCAGAGGACTGCGGAGATGGAAAGAGCCATCTTTGATGGGCCCATCTATCAACTTTGGGTTTAATCCCATACCTCTAACCCCTTGATCAATGGCCTACAAGATTAACGACTTGTATTAAAGTAAAGAACTTGATCATCAATCCAACAGTTCAGTCCATTTAGATGGGTGCAAACCGATGGGCTCCAGTGCAGTTCGAGAGGTCCCTTGTGTGTGGACGATTTGGATTGGTGATGGATGGGGCCCATCATGGTGTCTCTTATTGTAGGAGATAGAGTGAGAGTTACTTTCACAAGAGCATTTCCCAAGAAGTATAATTGTGATAAGATATGATCAACAAATTAATGCAACGGATTCATGATTATTTGCAAGATTTCACATGTTTATAGTAAGTCTAACTCAAAACATGAAACATTGATTTATTGGGTTGTGAATTTTTTTTTTTTTTTTTTTTTTTATGTTTACGCTAGCTGAAGACCCAAGCACGAGTGAGATGCAGAGTCCAATTTTTTCTTTGGAAGGGGTGGTGCCCAATTTTGGTCCTTTAAAGAATACATTAGCATGTGTTGGGCCCACGTAGATGCATGTCAGGGATTAGAGGGATAAGATATGGCAAGGGTTTGGCCAAACATCAGTTGAATTAGATCATCCTAGCCATTGATTTTTACGCTTCAAGCTTTGTTGGTTTAATAAGTACATTTTTCTCGCTATGTATTGGCAATGATAACAGCACAATCAAAATAGGAGTAGAGCTGTGGGGGAGTGTTGCTAGAAAGAACACGGCCCCGGCATGTCCATGAGGGCCACTTCTGAATTAAGAATTAACCAAAATAAACTTGGCCCGTTTGGCATCGTTCTTGTGTTGGTCCCAATTTTGTGCTTAGATTAGGTTGTACTGAGATCGGGTTGTGTCGAGACTCTACTCTGCAGAACTTGTTTGGCAACATTTTGTTGAATTACTCTATTGAGAATACATTGAATGAAACTTATTTGGTAACATTATAAAAGTTTTGTTCTAAAGAATGGAAGCAAGAGAATCATAGGATTTATAATGTGTGGGACCTAGCTTTTATTGTTTCAACACTATTATTATCCTACATGGGACCCACCTGTAAAAATCACAACGTGATACCCACATTTGAAGATTAGAATATGGGACTTGCAATGTGGGCCCACCTTTATAGGAATTATAATGTGAGGCAACTTTTTTATGAATATAAATATTGGACCCACTTTTAGAAATCACAATGTGGTACACACCTTTATAAATTAAAATATGGGGCCTATAGTTATAGGATTTACAATGTAGGTCCGCCTTTTGTGATCGTGACCGTGTGACCCACATTTAGGAATTAAAAATTGGAGCCGCATTGTTTTTGTAATTGTGGACACAGGACTCACCTTTAAAAATTACAATGTGATGCCACATTTAGAAATTAGAACATGGGGCCCACATTCATATGATTTATAATGTGATCCCACCATTATAGGAATTAAAATATGGGTCCACCTTCAGAAATCCCAACTTAATGCCCACTTTTAGAAATAGGAACATGGGTCCCACATCCATAGGATTTATAATGTGATCCCACCATTATAGGAATTAAAATATGGGCCCACCTTTGGAAATTCCAACTTGATGCCCACTTTTAGAAATCGAAACATGGGTCCCACATCCATATCCCACATCCCTAGGATTTATAATGTGGTCCCACAATTATAAAAATTATAATATGGGCCCCACTTTTTTGTGATTGTGACCATGTGACCCACATTTACGAATTACCAAGTGTGGCCATGTTGTTTGAGATTGTAAACATGAGGCCTACCTTTAGAATAAATGAGAAAATTTGAAACATTTAAATGACATTCTTTAAGAGGCAAGAGATAAGTATGAAATAATTGTAAAAACAAGTTGTTTCTTTAAAAAGAAAAGCTTTTTTGTTTCAACTTTCTTGTGCCAACCGGTCAAGATTTTGAAATTTCTTTCAATGAGACCCAAGTTAGGAACAGTGATTTAAAGATGCCAAACATGTTTTTCACAATCTCATCTCATGAAAATATCCGAATGGCACGATGCCAAACGCGCGCTTAGTCTCCGTATCACCGTCTTAATCTTAATCAACTGTAAAGTTTGGATGAGATGCAACTCAATTGGCTACTATCTAAGTCCCAGTTGGAGATGTAGAGTATCCGGGGGAGTGGTCGACTACAACAAAGAGAATCCTTGGAATTGCATTATAGCTTGGATCAGCCAGCAGATTTACAAGTTGACAGGAGCTATTACTGGTGCCACTACTATTCTAATGCACCGAGAAAGTACTCATTGGATTGTTTGACAATTAATGCCCACAACATGCTCCATATGAGGTTAATCCATCTCTAGATTCTGCAAAAACTGAAAGAAGAGAATTAAACAAGTCAGCTTATCCAATAAAGTGGACCATCAATGATGAGTAAAGGTTCTATGATCATTAGTAAATTAACATTATCTTAGAAATGTAATCATATCATTGCTTTCTTTATTGGACATATAAAGTCGTGCGTCCACCTCTCCTTCGGTCATTGAACTTGAAAACCTCAAAGCATTCATTTTCATATACAAATACTAAATTAGTATTTTATTACAAAGAAGAGAACAAGATCATGGAATTATACAAGTCAGCTTTGACTTTTCGTGTGGATCACAAGAACTCTCTTGGTGGGTGTGGAACACCTGAACATGATTTTAAAATCAGCTGATTACATTACTAAGTTAATAGCGTTAGGATTGTCCAAGGCAGGGACATACAAGAAATCGTGGTGAGGCTCATTACAGGAGCTTAGTTATTAAAAATCTAAATCACTCAAAATGAATGTTATCTTTTATGAGTTCTCTATAAATCTTAATCCACTAAGAGTTTTGCTGTGATAAGATTGATAACTATAAATATTAGACTTTTTTTTTATAATATCTTATTTACATGTTTTTAAAGTGACTACTAATCTGACACATGCCCCAAATCCTATTAGAGTAAAAATTTAGAGAGGGTTCATATATATGAGTGGGCAACAATTTTTTTTTATAATAAATTTTGATTTTGTAACATTGGGTCCCACTGAGATGCCTCACTAATTTCTCGTGTGTCCCAGCCAGTGGCGGAGCCACATATGGTCAATTTCCCCTCCTTGACTTTTCTGTTTGCTTGAATATAAGAGGAAATCATTTGAGAGTTCTCATGCTTTATCCTCTTTCCCCTCCTCAACTTTGTTTTCTTTTTCTTTTTGCCCCTCTATAAATTATTTTCCTACTAGTAAAGAATAGAAATCTCAAAACACATGAGGGCAACTTCATCATTTTTCTTTGTCCAAAAGACAACAAGCCAAACCTATCCAATTTCCTATTCCATTTGAACTACATGTTTCAATAGTTTGTTTTCCTTCTTTCTCTACCTATTTACTTCTAAGGAGAGTCGCTTCATGTGAGTGCAATGATTGCAACCCACAATGCAACCTACTTAATGAAAACCTGACCCGCTTAAATGAATTTTACGCCCCATTAATGGGATTCGTTCAAATCTTAGCTAACACAATTTTATGTATTCTAAAATGTTATATTTAATGATATTAATATTATCCGTATGCACATTTACATAATATTGATAATTAAAAAGTAAATTACATATAAAAGAAGTGATTATCAAACCCATATTATGACATTTAAGAAAGTTATTTAATTTGATTTTTTTTTGTAATTATAATAATGTGCTCACGAGTGAATTTCTTAAAATCAAGCAATTTGGAGTCCTTCTCTAGTCTTTTGGGCCCATTATTGAATGTTGTTGGATGTCAAGAACAACACAAATTCACCATTTTGGCAATTTAATAATTAGTTTTATCAGTTAAATTGGGCTGAACACATGATTTTAAATTTTTGATATTTTATTAACTAATTAATTTATGTTTGTTTGGCCCCTGTGAGTCGGGACATTCCGGGTTCAATGGATGAGGCAATCTACGGGCTGTCAGGAGGAGTGAAATTCGGGTTTTCTATTTGTACAGGTATGTCGAATTACCTATTCTACTCGAGAAAGAAAAAGAATGATTCGAAGATTTACTCTTCCTTGCAGAAAAGAAAATAAAAGAATTCTCGTATTTCTTTGGACATGTGTTGAGAGAATGAGACAATTTTATTTTTGGTGTTTTGAAAGGCGAATTTGGGTACCGTGAAAGGCGAATTTGGGTGCCATGAAAGGTGAATTTGCATCTCTTGTTGGAAAAGACAAGATTTATGATTTTTGTCTCTTTCAATACAAATACAAAAGAAAAATAAGAAAAATTCCTCATGACTATTTATGATACATTTGGATTAGCAGATGGAAGTTGTGTACATTAATTGGCTTCTCTTACACTCATCTGATGATAATGCAATGCTTGGATTCTTTGATAATGCTTCGAACCTCAGGTATATAGAGAATAAGGATCATCACCAAGAGAGGATCCTATATTGAATAAAAATCAAAGTAGATGGGCAGAAAAGCTGCATCTAAGCCATGAAGAAGAGAAGAAAATAGGCTCTCTTTTTTTTTTTTATTGGGTTGGGGGGATGAAGTTGCCATTTTGTAGAGATTTTTGCAAGGTAGGAATGAAGTTGTTTTTTGGATGTAGTTGTTGTCAAATTGTAGATTGTCATAAAATAAAGCTGAGAGTCTCTTTTTAAAGGCTTTTGGAGGGGACTTAAAAGGACATGAGAGGAGGTGAAAAGCCAAAAGATACCACTTTTAATTAGTTCCCATTTCATGCATTGACTGCATTAATTCTTCCTCAGGGGAGGAGTTTAATGAGTGAATGGCCATATTCATTTGTAACTCATGTGTCTTTTGGTCTCTCACTGGTTGTCGCATGATACAGGCTTTAACCATATTAAACAGCCACCAAATATGCCCTAGAAATTGAAGAGTCAAGGCCTTTGGAACTCTGTCACAAGAAGCTCTTGTCATGGTCCCGAGATCCATCGGATCCTAACCACATCCCGAGGCACAA